>JBBCBC010000052.1:859351-902000 GCA_037126765.1 Stenogyne calaminthoides
TGTCAATGTATGAATACTTGTGATAACTTAGATCATCATCATTTTCTTGCGATCTCGAGTAATCTTGATCCCAAGGATGTAGAAACTTTCCCTAAGTCTTTCATATCAAACTGTTTTTGAAACGCCATGCCCTTACGTCGATAACACCTTCACATCGTTCCCGGATGATCACAATGTCATCTACGTATAGTACTAAGAATACCAATGCGATTCCGATACACTTTTTTATACACACAACTTTCAAACTTGTTTTGATCAAACCCATAAGACTTTATTACATGATCAAAACTTTGGTTCCAAGCTATGGATGCTGTTTGAGTCCGTAAATGGACCTCTTGAGCTTTACAAACTAGGTGTTCTTGCTTTTGTTTCAATGAAAACATGGGGTTGTTGCATATAGATCTCTTTATCAAGACTTCCGTTAAGGAAATTTTGTTTTGACATCTATTTGCTGGACTTCAAAGTCGAAATGCAGAAAGAATCGATAAGAAGAATACGGATGGACTTAAGCATGGCTCTGGCGAAAAAAGTTTCCTCACAATCGATCCCTTTCTTTACGAGTATAACCTATCGCCATTAGTCTTGCTTTAAAGGTTTCAACCTTCACGTCGATCCTCTTTTCCTCTTATATACCCACTTGCATCTAATGGGTTCGACCCATTAAGTGGTTCGACTAGCTCCACACTCTATTATGAAACATAGAACCCATTTTGGTTTTCATTCTTTGTTTTGCCAAGAATCTGCATCCTTATCTTAGAGTGCCTCGTCATATGTCCATGGGTGCGATTAGGGAATCAAGTCCGAGGACTCTCCTATTCCCATGAATCTCTCGGGTGTCTAACAACCCTCCCACTATGACTAGGCTCGGTTGTGAAAGCGTATCGATTGGTATATCATCTAGTATAGTTGGCACCTTTGAGGTTTGCCCTCTAAGCTCATTTAAGGTAATCTCATACGGGTTTTCTTTGGTTCTATAGTTTTCTTCCAAAATCTAAAGTAGGTGCGGATGTCCACCTTTTTGATCTTGAACTATAGAACATTCACCTTTTTGTTCCTCGGGGTATCCTACAAAATGACCTTAATTACGATCGAGGATCTAATTTCTGGGTTTCCTTGTCCAACACGTAGGCGGACACCCCAAAGTTCTCATGTGTCTCATACTAGACTTGCTTGGGTCCACAATTCTTTGGGATTCGGGGAACCGATTTGGATAGCACCAAGTTCGAGAATGTAAGTCATTTGTTTTCCAAGGCATGACCCCGTAGCGACTCGGGAAGATCCGTATAACTCATCATTGATCTAACCATTTCCAAAAGAATTTTGTTGCTTCGCTCTGCAAAAACCCCGTTTTGTTGAGGGGTTAAGGTCTTGATGGTGGGATACAATCCCTTCATCGGATAAGTAGTACAAAAAAACTCATCGCCGAGGTATTCGCTTCCACGATCGGATCGTAGAGACTTGATACATTTTTCCATATGATTCTCTGCTTGAGCCTTAAATTCTTTAGAATTTCTCAAAGGTCTCGATTCATGCTTCATAAGGAAAATGTACCTTGAGTAATCATCAATAAAATTACTCATAACCTCCTCTTGCTTTGGTTGACATTTGACTACATACATCTATGTGAAGCGATCTCTAACACTTCTTTAGCCCCATTCCCTTGGCTCAAATGCCATCTTGGTCATATTACCCTCCAAACATGATTCGCAAGGTTGGAATCGATTCAACTTGGAGATGCTCCGGTGAACCATCTTTCACCAACCTTTGGATCCTCTTTGGATTTATATGACCTAATCTTAGATGCCAAAGAAGTGTCTCGTTCACGTCGATGAACGTTTTTCTTTTCTAAAAGCGATTGATGTGTTATAGGATACATTTAAGTGAGTTGTGTGCACATGATTAATTGTATAGAGATTTTCCATCAATGTCCATGTATGAGATACACTCATCATTTCAAAAATGATGTCATTCTTATTAGAAGAAACTTAGTGTCCTTTAATCGAATTTTAGAAACTGAAAGTGAATTCTTTCTAAAACTTGGAACACAAAGATAATCTCAAAAAACTTTATCTTCAAAAGATAGGTGCACTTCTCCCACTTCTTTAACTGCTACTCATGTAGCATTGCAATGTCTGCGTAGTATTGCAATAATCGTTATTACTAGTAGCATTGCAATATCCGTCACTTCACGTAGCATTGCAATGTCTTCTACTTTAAATAACGTTGCCCGGTGTGATGAGGATCTCACTCCCACCACGTTCTGCGGATCATTTAGAACCCGTGAAGCCAACATGATTAGTGGATCTCGTATCAACCACCCACGAATAAGAAGTATCGCCGCTAAACAAGTTTCAACAACTAGTGTGTGAGAATTACCTTTCTTTTCCGTCCTTTTGGGGTTGGAACAGCAAAACCTCCATTGTCCTCTCTCACCGCTTGACTCAAGCACTTCCTCTTTGGATTTTCCTTGACACAACAATCATTCCTCATCTTACCATTGCCCTTGGCAACAGTTGAGTTTTATTGCTTATGGCCTTTGTCCTCTTCTCTATCTTGCCTACCCTTGGCCTAGAAAAAGAAGACGGATCACTTGCCGTCAAAACTTGAGTTTGGTGCCTCTTCATCATTTCTGCCGAGACCAAAAGCTTGCAACAAATTAGCTAGCGAGGCCAAAATGCTCAAAAACTTTTTTTAGAGAGTGAAGTACCAAAAATCATCTCGAGTCTCGGATCATAATCACTTTTCGAGAATCTCAAGTTTGTTCGGATGGGCCATCTATTTTGAGGGCGTAATCCCTTACGGGTTTGCCCTCCACCATTTTAATGACGACATCTCTCAATAAGGTGATCGACAAGTCCCGCATGTTTTGACTCGTCGGTTGGCTCATCCGATTTTGTGTGTCAAAATCCACTTGTGCTTTTTAATGCGATTAGGACAATTATAATTTTCCAATCAATATAGTTTCCATACATATTGTATTGACTTTAAGTATAATAACATTGGATTAAAAAGGTAAGCGACATCTTTGAAATCGAAATAAACAACTATATGCAATAACACAAGTATATCACAAGGTTCGATCACATTTCATCATATTTTAAAATCTAAAAAAAATATGAACATGCATCGACCAACATCTCAAAACAATTTAAATAAGCCACGTGGGGTGGGTCATTATTTAAACACATTCAAGCGGTGTTACAAACAAGAACGGTCCACAAACCTTTAATATCCAGATTAATAGTTGGCTCTACTTGACCAATATAAAATTGACGGGGACTTGAGGAAGTATATGCATATCAATTTTATACCTAAGTAATAACCATGATTAAATCTGGGATTACTATTTCGCTTTGATCGAGCCTCGTGGGGAGGGTCATCGCCGCCACTAGTAATAACCCACAATCATCCGATTCGAATTCATTCATGTGAAACCTATCTTTTGACCGTCAGGTAGAGGGAAATTTCTCCAAAAAGAATTCACAAATAAATAAATCATGGAGGTCAAAATTAATTCAATTTTATTATCAGGAATAAAATTGTCAATTAATTATTTAAAACATACTTAGTAATTTTGAAGTTGAGATTTTTCAATTTGGCAACCCTCATGCAAACACATTTAAACAAATTAAACAAAGCATAAGATAAGACAAATAAATCAAGCAAAACAGAAAAATAAACATATTGGACACAAATTATCCAATTGTCATGGTTTGATTTTTTTCTTGGCTTGATCTTGAAGAAACACGTCTCGAATTTCTCCCCTCGTTCGTCTCGAAAAAAATACTTCCGTCTCGAACCGCCCACGCCAAGCATTTTCTTGGCCGGGATCTGCGCCCACATCCGGCTCGCCACTGCCAGGGATGCCTAAGTACTGCACCACCCCGCGGGCCGAAACCGCCAGTTCTAAGACGCCTAAGAGTATTTCTCGGAGGTCCTAAGAGTTCTTTAAGGCGGACAAGACATCCTTCGCCCCGCCTCCATTCGCCAGCGTCCTCGGTAGCCACCGCCCTACATCCGCCGGGCCGGGTTCGGCACGCGACCGCCTTGCCGCTGCGCTCATCTCATCTCACGTGTAGCTTGCCCGGCCCCTCGCCTAAAATAAGGCAAAATACACAAATGCCGCCTACGCCTCGGTTCTCAATTTCGCCTTTAATTCTTCGTCTCTTCGTTCCCGATCCGGGTTACAATTTATTTACAAAAATAAATAAACCTAGATCTAGATTAGTCAATTACATTGATCAAATCAAACAAATCATAGTCTACTCGTGATTTTCTCGAGGCAAAAACAAATCGAGCGAATGTCAATTAAAAAACCCACGGTTTATATGCATGCAAAATAAAACATTAAAATCCATGACAATTGGATACGCAAAAAGCAGATCTAACGGTTCTACTATCGATTTCAAATTTAATGTCCACGAATTAAATTACAATTTAAAAATTGAGAGCCAAAGCGGTGGCTCTAATGCGATTGTTGGGGAATGATTCACAGATCTATTAGGGGTGAATATTTAAATACAAACTTAATTCATTAATTATTACTAACATGAATTAATCATATATTAATTCAAATAATAATTGCAACAACATATCATGCATATAAAAAAGCCACGTAAAACCTACGACGCGCGGAATCTACGGGTTTACGTGAGCGTACCTCTCGGGATGGCGGTGGCTTTGGTAGGGACGGACTAACCAAAAGGACTTCCCAAGTATTCCTTAGCCCTTGCTTTCGACAATCCGGTGGAAGGATACTCGCGAACAATTAACAAAAGGAAAAAAATAAACTTTGTTGCACCACTTATGTGGATTTGCTAATATTTCCAGCACATGGAATTGTACTTGGGAATGAACTAATCATCCCCTATTTATAAGAGGGGGGTTGGATGAAATTTTAGTGATATTTCAATGTGGGAAAAGACTTTTCTTGGTCACCAAGAAATCTTGAATATATCCCTTATATTCTTTTTCCATAATTAAAATATTCCACAAAAATCCCACCTCCTCTATTATGGTGTAATTTTCGAAAATTTGGTTCAAGATTACAAGATTTGGATCTTCTTGAATTTATGAGATATTCTTGTATTTCAAGAAATACATATCTTCCATAATATCTTTTCAAAAAATCAAGAAAATCTTTCTTGCCCATAATATTCAAAAATTTCGAAATATTCATATAGATAATCAAGTGGGAGATTTCTTGAATTTCATGAGATAATCTTGTATTCCAAGAATACATATCTTAATTCCATAACAAAATTCAAAGAAAATCTTTCTCCCTCTTTTATCCATAAATTTTGAAAAATTAGAGGAAATATAAGCAACAATATTTATTTTATTTTAATCACCTTTTCAGTTATTGGACTATATGTTGGGCTACTCAGAGGGCCTTTAGGAGAATTAAGATTGGACCTTCTAATGGATCTTGAATATCTAATATTGAGCCACAATATAATTCAAGCCCATAAATATTAATTAATCCCACTACATAATTAATGTAGGTCCCGAACGGGTTTTGTGAGGGCAGAAGTCTAGAGGGGAGGGGTGAATAGACTTCTGAAAACTTTTTGTCTTGATCGAGGTGTGATGGCGATTAGCTTTGATCGAGTCGAAGTGAATCGGTTTGGATCGATAACCAACTTCTTGATCACTGAAAGGCGGATCGATTCGGTAGCTATCAATTTAACTGATGTGCGGAAGCTAAGTTTTACCCGTGTGAAAAACCAGTTTTGATAAATCAGATTCCAAAGTTAGTCTTTTAACCAGTTGACTGAAGTGTCAAGCTTGATCAGATCAGAAGCTTGGTGCTAGCTGATCTTAACTTAGAATATGTATGCTGCTTTAAAAGGTTATGTGCGATTGTGTAAACAGTTAATCAAAGCGGTAAAGGCACACAAGATTTATAGTGGTTCGGACAAACCAGTCCTACGCCCACTCTTCCCTATCACAAGGGGCACCAACTTAACCAACTGGACTTAGATTTTTGTGTTAGTCAACACGATTACCAACCAGGATATTTAAGGAGTTCTCACTCAACCGATCCCAGAAATCAGAACTAGAAACCCTAGTCTGAAATCTTGCTAAACAACTTAACCTAACTTGGGTTTGGATAAGATTGTTTTGGTTCCAACTGTGAAATCTTTTCTAGTGTTTAATGTAGCCTATCAGCTAGATGAAAAGATTTCTATGCTAAGAACTTATGGGATGAACACTATAAAAATTAACTTCAAGTTCGTGTTCTTCGTGCGAAAATCTGATAATTGCTTGAGCTTCTTGATTGTTCAGTATTTCCGTATATTCACTCTGAAGTGTGATCCCATATTTATAGACCTTGAAATCAAAGAGCCGTTGGAGAGCAATTTGAATTTCAGGCTATATTTGGTAGGATGCGAGGATTGATGTGGCGTCTTGAGAGCGACATGGCGAAAAAGCGTGAATAGTGTCTTTTATAGCCGTTGGAGAAAGCAGCACCAAATCCCGTAATTGCCGGCTCCGATCATACGTGTCTCGTCCTTATTGGTTAACAGACGCTCTTTTTAGTGTTGTTCTTCCAACTAAGGTTGACATTCTTCTTGTTTGGATCATCGACGTATGATTTGGTGAAACATCAATTTTTCACTGGTGGTGACGTCGGTTTAATCGATCGTCTACGATGGAGTCTTCTGGTGCCGGTTGACTTAGCTTCAACTAGCAGACTCGGCTGATGTAGGTCTTCTGGTATGATCTTCTGGAAGTCATCTGATCCTCAAGTATTCTGAGTTTGAGCTTAATGACTTCAGCTGAGATATCTGACTAGATAAGATCGATCTGATCTTCTGTTCTCCTCTAGCATTACGGCTTTGTCGGATATCAAATTTGTTCTTTGGATCTTGGATCGACTTATACATATTGAGGTTCCCCCTCAATGTGTGACCTATCTATTACATCGGTTGTTCTATCGGTAATTATCAATTTGGTATTCTATAAGCGGTAATATAAACATCGATTCGACTAATGTGTCCGATTGGTCCTATTACATGTGTTTTTGGAACTTTTATCAAAACTATAAATTTCCCAACAATTTCCCCTTTTTGATAAAACCAAAAACACGAGAAACCAAACACAGTTGATAAATATAGAACGATAAAAAAGCACATAATCGAGAAGACAATGAGATTTTGTCTTAGGATCGAGAAAATAAACTTTTCTCATTAGATATGTTGATTACATGTTACATCAAAAAGTTTGAATTTAAAAGCGGTGATCACGAGAAGTCTTACGATTCTTCACTCTTTAGGCTTGTATCTTTACGGCATCTCTCTTTGATCTTGAGGTGCGTTGAAAATCGATATAGTTTCCATTTGACATCATTGGTCTGGCGAGGATCGATTATATGCGTTTTGCTCGAGGATGTCAAAATAGAATCTCTCGAAATGCCGGTCTGTCAAATGAGCCATCTGCCTTCTTGAGTAATCAGCGGATCATACTCTTGGCGAGATATTTTTTCGTTGATTATCTTGGCCTCATTTTCAAGATACTTTGAAAATCGGATATTTATTTTCCAACCGGTTGAGAATTCATCATCCGGAGATTCTTCTCGTGGAACAAGATCAAGAACAAAAGGCATCGAAGCCATTCACTTTGATCTTATTCCATTCCTCAAACCTCTTAGCGTGTGCGGCGGTTTTTTGGAATGATCTCATCAACTCTTCTTTGGCGGTGAGGTTACGGTACAATTTTTCGGCCTTTCCTTTCTTCGCCGCCGATCTAAATTTCCTCTTGAGATCTTACTTTGTGCAAATTTATACGCCCTTCTTTCTTTCTTTTTTGGGCCTCTTGACAATCTGCTCTTTAGACAGTTTCTTAGCCAGTTCCTTATCGGCCTGTATCTGGCTAGCTGTGCTTCTTGTGACTATCTTAGTGCGAGTATTTTGATCTGTTGTGATGTCAAGCACCATGACTAGACTAACTTTCTTGCCTTTGACTTTTCCATCTTTTAGGAGATTTCATTAGCAAAGAGATCCAGATGGTCTAGTCTTTGTCCATAGGCTTCAACTGTCTGAATCATGTCTTCTGTTGTTCTGATCATGTCAGTTGGTTTCTCGCTCCGTCCTTCCCCCTTTTTGGTTTGATCAAAAAAAGTAGTGAGAGTGGGAAGTCGAAGATCAACTTCGATCGATATCGCCTGTTGAGAGATCGCAATGAGATAGACCTTGAGCTTGAGCGGTTAGATTTTGAACCTTCGAGATCATTTCGGTCTTGACAGATTCCATGGCAGTAGAGAGTGTAATAATCAGTTTGTCAAGTTTCTCTTCTGTCAATTCTAGCTTTTCAGTGAGCATCAGAAAAGAAACTTGTTGTTGATCCACCTGAATTAGCTTGTCATCAAGCGATTTTATAAGTTCGGTGAACCACGGTGGTCACGGTTTGGGAGGCCCGATCTTTGATTGCCTCAATCGGGAAATAGCCAATTCCTTTGATCTGTTATTTCTTTGAGGCCAATCGCCTCGTATCGACTATCACCCCTCAATTCTTCTTCGGGGAGATCTTTGAGACAAGATCGATCTCTAAAGTTGATCGTGGTGATGTGAGATGTTGGAATGTTTTTGCGTCACGGATCTCTTTCGGTTGTTTGCGCCTCCGGTGGTTGGTCATGAAGCTGCAAACACAGTTCACTATCATCGGCGACTCTGCATCCTTCATTGTAGCATCTCGCTTTAGGAGCTTCTTCGGCGATCTCGATTCTCCTTGTTCAGCAACGACCCGACTTTACGTGGATCGAGCTTTAATAGATTCAAGCCGATTATCGGCTAATTCGGTGGTGATCTACTTTCTTGATTTCCTCATATCGAAATCAAAATCTGCAAACTCATCGACCGCCCATCTGTTCAATAATCATTATAAAGTCCGAGAAGATTTTTAATCGAGAGATCTCCGGTGAGGATCTCCATAACTTCCTCTCTAATAACAGGATGGGCGACGATTACGGATACATCTCATCAATTTCCGATTCGATTTGCATTCTGACCATTTTCCCTGTGATGGTCTTTGATGATCTAGACTCAGGAATTGTCTGTCCAGATTCAGGTTGATGAGATGTGGAGAGTTGTGGTGGTGCTTGAGTAGGCGGAAGTTGGCTGATTGGCTCGACTGTAGAGGTTCCCCAGTTGGAGTCAGTCGCTGGTTCCCACAAGTAAGCTTTTTCCGGGTTCGTGAATCGATGTAGTTTGTGTTCGCGGGACAAGTGGAGAGAAGGAGAAACATGCTCAGCAGCCAGTAGTCTGAGCGGTGAATCAGGTCGAGTTGGAGGAGAAAGAGATCGTTCGTCTCGTGCTTCTTCCTCGAATGTTCTCAGCGAGCTCTCGGCTGGAAGCACTGCGAATTTTCACTGATTTTTGTGGTGCATCAGCCGATCTGGCGCTCCTTCTTCATCGACTCATCTTCTAGAAACAGAGTCATTTTCTTCTTGACCTCTTTTCCTTCACCGATTTTCTTTTTTTTTTAGGGGGCATCTGGGGTGTAGACGAGGTGCTTTCTTGCTCTTTCCCTTCTTCGCCTTTGGAGGGTGGGGCGATATCATCGTCTGGTGGCCCAAAAATGGTGAAGTGGTGGAGAGAAAAAGCCTTGTAGGACTTGGTCCATTACGTTCCCATTTGGCATTTGGCATTTTGTTCTTTAGGATAGCTGCAACCTTGTTGATTTGCGATCCTCTTCTTCGAGATAGACTGCCTCCATTCATTAACTCCAAATTTTCTCATGTTCTTGGAGAATGGCCTTTAGGAACCCATGCCAATTGATGTTCTTGGCTTCATCAATTATTGCGACCATCCGCATCTGTTTTGCCGGATGTAAGAGCATAAGAAATTTGAGCGAAAAACCCATGATTTTTTTTTTTGACAATATGTCAAATAACGATCGATATTTCCTCTTGAGCATTGGTTTGACAAAACCTGGGATCCGATGTTTGTCGACCTCTCGAAGAGTTCGATTCGATCAGCTCATCTTCATTCTCCTTGTAGTGAGCGGCGAGATTAAATCCTTTTGGCAAAGCTAAGCAGGACGAGTTATGTCCTCATTCGTCGGTCGATCTCTTCTCGCGATTGGACGAAAAGTAATTCATCTCCCTAGACATCCGTATCCACCCCTTAAATTTCTTAGGAATTCGAGTGCTTCATCTTGCATCTTTGGATTGCGTTGAAGCGTATAATATTTCTCAAGGCCTCCATTCTTGAAATTTGCTCCACTTCCATTGATTAGGATCGAGTGATATCAAAGCATGCGAACTTGTCGTCGACAATCTTTATCGCCAGTTCCTCATAATTGCACATTATTTTACCCATACCGTGAGTGGCCATCTACAAATAAGATAGACTCGATTAAGATTGTGCATAAACATAGAGATATCATATATTGATTATCAGACCTATACACAGGCCTAGTAATCGATAAACACATGCGGAAACCAAGAAACAATAAAGCATAACACAGGATACCATCGATTGACAAAATCTTTAAGATCAATGGATTTTAAGAGAAAAGGATTCATCAAATAATCAGAAATTACTAGATTCTGTTTTTCAGGAAGATAATTTTGAAACTTGAGAAAAACACTTTGAATCGCAGAGAAGTAATCTGGAGAGTTTTCTGAAAATAAATCATAAGTTTGTGAATGAAAACTCGGTAGGGTTTTTGATGAACCTTATAAAGATGAGGAGGGAAATAAGACAAAATTTGGAAGATCAACCGTTTGAAAGAATTAAACGATCCAGATTAAGCGGTTTTGATTGTATGGTCGGGAAAAGCACGTACGAAAACCTTTTGGATTTAAAAAGCGCATATTGTAGCAATTAATACAAGTAACCCACGTCCGCATTAAATGATTTGCAGGGAATCGTCACCACGTAATGCGTCTGATAAAAGGCAAATGAAAACAGATAAGATCCGATAAATACGCAAATAACAAGGGAAAAGAAAAGCGTATCTGGTTGACTGATATAGCAATTAGTCAATACCACTTGTAGGAACTTGTAGTTGATTTTGCTTGTTGATCTTAGTTTTCTGTCTAAACCTTATAATTTCCCAACTGTTCTTTTCAACTGATCTGTTTTACTATGCGTCTGATTTCCCCTTTTTCTGATCCTCCTCGATCGGTTGAAGTCCCCATTCAACCGATATTCGGATCTTTCCTTGGTGATATATCGATTTGTTGAGATATTCAAGCTCAATCGATCTTCCTCATCGATCGATTTAGTATGTAATCATTTACATTTGACCTAATCTGAATCTTCTCGGATCAAGCCGATTCTTGGGATAAGTGTTCTGCCAAAACATAGTTTAGAATAGTAGTCTCTATTCCTAAGTTGGTAGCGATTTGACATCGTAATTATAGTCCGAATATTTCGATATGTCAATCCGTAGTAAATTTATCAATTATCGATCAAATTGATTTCTACATTATTTGTCCTTGTGATCAAATTTCTCTAAAAGGCTTTTTGAAGTCAAATTTGCATTTGCACCCTTCTTGGCCTCTATAAATTGGACCAATGTTTTACACAACATAACCCATTCACCATACTTATCTTCTTTGTAGAATCATGTATCTGGTGAACCCTTATTTCGGTGAGACTTAGGCAAACACTTTTACCCCCCTTTTCAATGATTTGACTTCTCAAATCAACCCTGTGTCCCTTTTATTTGTTTTTTTTGCCGTCATCAAAGATTTCACATACAATTGTTGCCAAACTTCTTTACCACCAAAGGCGGGTCTTTTTGGCAAATCGAGAAGACACTTCTCCTAACCGTATGCACCTTGTGTGTCTATCGAGATGATGACGGAACTAGCATCAACAGGACTCGATCGATATAAAACATGAGTTTGATATCTGATGCGGATCGGACAACGGTGATCTTCGTATATCAACTCTATTTTTCATCGCGACACATGTGCCCATAAGGTCTTTGAACCACTTTCTTGGCACATGTGTTCCATTTCTGTTGGAGAGCCCATCGACTTGGTCTAAGGGCTCACGGCTTAGAAATTCTATCAACGCGCTCGCTCCTTTGGTTTTAGCCAAATTTAAGCGGCTTTATGATTACTTTAAAGCCTCTCTCACCCTTGTTAAGTGGGGGAAAATGAGAGCATCAGATTTAAAATCTCTCTCTCCCCTGCTCTTCTTGGGTTAGGATGAGGGTTTAGGGTTATATGTTTAGGGTTTTCGGTTATGACTTATGTCTTGACCCTCGGGTCCTTTGTACTTGTAACTTGTAATGTGTCGACCTTGGTCTTTATCAATGAAAACTTTCCATTGTTCCATTGTTGTGTAAATTTTACGCTTTTCTTATGCGATTGTAGACTTTAATCTGTGAATCTTGCTTGTTGAATATCAGCTTAATCGACTTACAAAGATGTAAAATAACCAAACTGATTTAATCAGATAATCCTTTTAAACTGAGCTTTTCTTTAAATCTGATAAACCTTAAATCTGATCAGTTCCTTTAATCTGATAACTTGTAAATCTGATCGATTTCTCATATCAGTTCTTGATCGATCCTCCGATCGATTGAGATACCAAACTCAATCGACTCCTTTTAACTTTGGTTAGTCTCTTAACCCGGTGGTTCGGAGAACAATCCATCAAGCATTTTAGGTGCTTTTTCTCCAAGATCCGAAGCCTAGCTTCATTGCACAACTCTGCGAATCGATCTCGGCTAGTGGCTTGGTTAGAATATCGACTTTACGTAAATCGGTGTGAATCTTTTCCATTCGATATTCTTCTTTTCAACATGATCTCTTATAAAAAATGGTGTCGACATCCACATGCTTGCATCTTGTATGTAGAAACGAGATTACGAGTGATTGCAATAAGACTATTATTCTTTGTCACGAGAATATAGGTACATTCTTAGCTACAATGTTATAATCCCTCGATTTCTTGACTAAGCGCAGGAAAGGCGATTGGGAACAACGACTTTTCTATGACCATATATTCTGCCTTCGATAGTAGATGTGCATGGCCGATGTCGCTTCTTTTGAAAACCACGAGATCGGTTTCTTCCTAAAACCGAGATGTTCACGAGGTTGATTTTTACATCAATCTTGCAACCTCCATAATCGAATCGAGAATACCCACTAAGCTCTAGATTATCATCGATGGGTAAAATAAACCAAGGTTTACTATCCCTTCAGATACTTAAGAATCCGCTTAGGCTGCTTCTAGGTGGCTTTGCATTGGATTTGCACGAAATCGCACATACACACCTCTTGCCAAAAGGTGATATCTGGTCTTTGGCGGTCGGTATAGTAGAGATCTAATGAGAGCCCTATATTCTTTTCGATTTGTTTTTCGACCATCCTAAATGCGGATCCATCTTGAATCCGGTCATCATAGGGATTTTGGCTTCCTTGCAATTTTGAACTCCAAACTTAGCCAATAAATTCCTAGTGTACTTTGCTTGGCGAGATGAATATCCCTTCTGCACTTTGCTTCACCTGGAGACCCAGAAAGTAATTCATCTGACCCATCATGGACATCTCGAACTTCTCTTGCATCAGTTTGCTTAATCTTTCACATAGACTCTTGTTGGGAGATCCGAAGATGATGTCGTCCACGTAGATCTGAACCATCAGAATATCTTCTCCATCTTCTATTCTCGAATAAGGTTCTATCCTTTGTTCCTTTAGTGAACCCGGCATCGATCAAGAATCGAGAGAGTGTATATCATACCAAGCTCGAGGAGCTTGTTTTGTGCCATAAAGAGCTTTTTCTTAAATGGTACACTGGTTTGCCCTTTTCAAAGCACGGAGGTTGTTTGACATAAACTTCCTCTGCTAGTACCCCGTTTAAGAATGCACTCTTTACGTCCATATGATACACAGTGAACCCTCTGTGGGAAGCATATGCCAGAAACAGCCGAATGGCTTCTAGGCGAGCGACTGGTGCAAAGGTCTCATCATAATCAATTCCTTACGATTGTGAATACCCCTTAGCAACAAGTCTTGCCTTATTTTACGGTGATGACATTTTTCTCATCTCTCATGTTCTTGAAAACCCACCCGTGCCAATTCGTCTTGATGATTTGGTGCGTCCACGGTTCCCAAACTTGATTTCTCTCGAATCTGTTTCGGCTCCTCTGCATGGCTAGAATCCGACTTTGCGTCTTGTAGAGCTTCCTCTATTGTTGTTGGTTCCTTCATAGACAAATAGAATACAATACTTTCACTTTCACCTGTCGATGTCTAGTTTTAACTTTATCGATGGGTCTCCGATGATCGATCGGTTGGATGGTTGGTTATCCAGTCCTTACATTACGATTTGTGTTGGTTTTGAGAACATCATCCATTTTCGATAAAGGTTCATTACTAGCGATTTGGGAGTGGTGCGAATTATGATCCACTTGATAAGAACATGTCTCGGTGATGTTGGACTCATCATGTCTTGATGTACGTTCGTGAGAACTTCAGTGTTCCCCCAGAATCGGATGGTTCGGTTGATCTTGTCTCATTTATGCCGAACTTCTTCATCGGCAGTTTTTTCGTACCTTAGGATCACGAATGATCGGTGAATCGACTAGATCTGGAATGTATCTTTATTACGATTTCGATCCTTTTTCCTTGATCATAAGTGATCCATTTTACGAGCATCAGTGCAGATTGATCAGCACGTCTTGTTACGAGGCGATTTCTCTTGTTGGATGATGCTTCATCAAAGACTACATGGGGTGTTTCTTCCACAACTAGGGTTAAATCATTTGTAAACCCTAAAAAGTCTTGCTAGATAAGGAATATCCTAAGAATATATCCTCATCGACTTGCCTCAAAAGTCTTCAACTGACTCTTCCCATTGTTGTGTATGAAACACTTACACCCAAAAACATGGAAGTAAGAAACACGAGGTTTTCTTCCCTTCCACAGTTCATAGGGTGTTTTGTAGTGAGCCTTAGTCAGAAGACATCTGTTTTGAGTATGGCATGCGGTGATTGATTATACGCTTGAAAGCGGCTTGGTATTGCATGTTCGGCTAACATCGTGCGGCGAACTTCTTTGAGAGTTCTGTTCCTCCGATTCGCTACTCCATTACATTGTGGCGTCCTTGCGGTGATGTCTCATCTTTGTATACCAAACTTAGAGCAAAAATCGATAATAAAAAGAGTTGAAAATTACGTACCTTTATCGATCGATTTTTTTACTACACTAACACCCTTCTCATTTTGTAATCTTTTTAGCAGCTCGGGTATCTTCGTTGTGGTCTCATTCTTCTTATGTAAGAATATGACCTAGGTAAACTTGGAATAATCATCCACGATTACCAGAGTATATTTCGTCGTCGTGAGGCGGTATTTGGTGTATGGCTGGTCGAATAGATCCATATGAAGCAACTGCAATACTCTGTTGGATGCCGGTCCAGAATTCCTTTGAATGAAGCTTTGACTGTTTTCCCTTCTGACATGCGCAGCACATGTCTGATCCTTTGAAAATACTTCATTCGGAAGTCCTTCCACTAGAGACATCCTTGCTATCTTATTAAGAGTTTTAAAGTTCAGATGGCTCATTCTTTTGTGCTAGAGCCAACTGCTACTTTTGGAACTCTTAACAATCAGGCATGCATTTCTTGGGCAGCTGTTCCAATCTGCTATGTAGATCATCCCTTTCCTTGAACCAGTTAGCAAAATCTGTTGAGTGGCTCGATTCTTGATAGTGCATTGATCGGTCGAGAACTCAACCTTTGAATCCGTTTGTCGCGAAATTGTGTGAAACCGATAATAGGTTGTGCTTGGACCTTTGACATCTGAGACTCCGATTACTTGTACATCATCATTCTCTAAGGTTAGAATCCTTTGGTATAACCAAAGTTATCATCACCAAGAAAGAGTACCGCGGGCCTTTCATTCTATGTAAAGAGCGAGGAGATGTTTGCTTCGATCATGTGCTTTGAGCATCCACTTATCGATGTACCGGATAGTTGCTTGCACACCTCCTTTGTTGGCCCGGACCACACGATCCTGCTGACCAAATCGGGCTTTAGGTACCCCTTTTTGGATTGGGTCACGAGGGTTAGGTTTAGTTTTGGGGATCCATACAAGCGAGCACTTCTATTGAGATCAGTTAGATCAGAAGGCCTGATTTGTCTCCCATACCTATCAACATAATCATACGTCTCTTTATATGCTTTCTGATTAGTATGATTATTAGTGTGAACCTTGGGTGACTTAGAAGACTTGGGATTTATCTTTTCTGTTTGTCTTCTTTTCATCGGTGTGGTTGGTGCGTGACCCTAAGTTTACGATTATAGGGGTAGGTACATTTGCTACCATCAAAAGATTCATATCTTTTTGGCATAGGTGGTTTTTGCAGTTTACCTAAAGCGTGCTTATTCGGCAGCTGACCTTGATTGGGTCTCAGATTAGACTTCCCTTTTACAGGTTGTCTTTTCTGATACCTGATCTGTTGATCAGGTTGAGGTCTCTTTCAGAAGAACTGGGTTCTTACGTTGATTCTCGGTGATGCTTTACCGATTAGGGTCCATTTTGTTCCCCATACGGTTGGCACTGCCTTACACCCGCTCAACTGGTCTTTTTCCTTCTTAGATACAAGTTTGGCTTTTGGTGTATCTTTGCCGAAAACTTCGTCGATTACACCTTTTTTGAGATGAATCGGCCCGGGGCTTTTGAGGATGTGGAAGGGTTCTCATACTCAAGTCCTTCTTGTTAATCGTTGTTCAAAATAGGTGTTCATGTCTTGAGCGGTTTTAGATGATTTTGTAAAAACTTCTATTTTTTCGCATGATTATCCTCGGAAGATTTTTAGACTATTATGCATTCGGAACAACTCATCAAATTTCACTTGCGAGGATTTTGAAGTCATCGACTTCTTTGTTTGTTAATAGCCAGCTGATCTTTGATCTGCTTCTCCTGATCAGAAGCTTTAACTTTTAGAATGTTAAATTCCTCGGTTGCTTACGGCGGTTTTTGATTTAAGTTGAGGCTTTCTTGAGATCATTCTCTTTGGCAAGGTGATTATTTCGATCCTCGACTTGTCATTTTAAACTTCCACTATAGCATAAGTGTCTCTTGCATTGGAGATCCTCAAGCAATTGCTTTCGAGTAGAGGCTGGTCGATCTCCCGGCGGGTGTGCTAATGATAGCGGTGTAAAGCGAACAAAGCGAGGTTTGGAGGTTACCTCAGATTGGTCCTCCACGGCCATCATGCATATCTCATCATCATCTGAAGAGAATATCAGATCTTCATTTTCATAGAAGTCAACAACCTTTCTTGTCGGACGAAATCTTCTATAGAGGGTATCCGAGAATCCTCGGAGGGCGGATAGGAATCGTCAATTCGGGCGTGTCGACAACCATGGTTTTTACGTCCTGTCTTCCGTTGCTCTCTTACACGTTTCCTCTTTTCTTCCCTTTCTCTTGGCGTCAGTGCAGGCGATCTGCTTATTTGTAGTGACTGGCTTCTCATAGTTGAAGCACGCTCCTTGATCCACGAAACCTTTTCTTCGGGTGAATCACTCCGTCTGTATGATCTATCGGTGACTTCCTTTACGATAGTAGTCACGAGCTTCTTACATCGATTGGTTTTCTCTTCTCTCATCATTTAGATTATCTCTTTTCCTTTCTTCTCTGTGATCTCTTGATCATCGGATCACAGTTCTTCTACGGAGATCTGTTGGGTGATCTCCTATCTCTTCCTCGGCTATGTTGATAATCTTTATAGAATCTTGATACTTACCAAGTTGAATATTTGATTTTTCTAGTTTCACAGTAGCGGAGCGTCTGTTACTTTGACTCATGATGTTTCAATGGGTTCATTGGCCTTGATCTCTTTGTTGGTTGCCTTAAAAATGGCCCGATTTGGAAGTTGAGGCTTGGCATGTACCTCATCTTCATCTGCTTGTCTTCTCTCAATTAAATCGAACTTCGTGAGCTTTAAGGCTCAAGAAACGAGGCTACTCGGCTTCATTTTTGAAATGTCTTGGCAATCCTTGATTACCGTGACTTTCATATCCCATTCTTGGTAAGAGATCTTAATATCTTGTAGTTGATATCCTTGTCGGACACATCTCTACCAAGTTCTCGAAAGCTTGTTCTGAGACATAGTAATTCTTCCATCGAGTTCGTTGATGGTTTCGTTGAAATGACATCTTGATTTTTTGAACTTCACCGGTTCGGCTTGTAGACGGCAATTTGTCTTTTTATCTGGTCATTTCCTCGCATATCTCAGCTAGAGTGTCCCACATCGCTTTTTGCGATTTTGAGATATTTAATCTTTTTCTTTGGTAACCTTGTCCATTGTTTTCATGATAATATGCCTTGCGATAGTATCTAGAGTGTGAAACTTTCTTTCCTCTTGCATCCATCAAAGGTTGGGCTTTTTTCGCACAAGACTTCCGGAGGCAAAATGCGGATCTCCTCCAAGCTGCGGGGTTGTCGTAATAAATGATGATGGGTCCTCTTTCGATGACTTCCATCATTCCGCCGCTTATCGAACCTAGATGGTTGGACATATATATGGCCCAATCTGCATACTCATCGATTGAGAATTTGGCGAGATCATGATACATTCTGAGGTGTTATCCATCTTTGAGTGATTTTGGAAAAAGAATGAGTTTTAAGAAGGTTTTTCAAGATCATTCGGTTGACCACAAAGATTCTTCCTCAAGAATCGATGATACTCAAAGCCGATTGGTGCAGTAGAACCACCTTTCGATACCACTTGTAGGGTCGAATGGGTTTTGTGAGGGCGTAAGTCTAGAGGGAGGGTGAATAGACTTACGAAAACTTTTTCTTGCAGATCAAGTGTGATGGCAGTTAGCTTTGATCGAGTCTGCGAAGTGAATCGGTTTGGATCGATAACCAACTTCTCGATCACTGGGCGGATCGGTTCGGTAGCTATCAATTTAAGCGATGTGCGGAAGCTAAGTTTTACCCGTGTGAAAAACCGGTTTTGATAAATCGATTCCAAAGTTAGTCTTTTAACCGGTTATTTGAAGTGTCAAGCTTGATCGGAATCGAAGCTTGGTGCTGGTGATCTTAACTTAGAATATGTATCTTTGCTTTTAAAAGGTTGTGTGCGATTGTGTAAACAGTTAATCAAAGCGGTAAAGGCACACAAGATTTATAGTGGTTCGGACAAACCAATCCTACGTCCACTCTTCCCTATCACAAGGGGCACCAACTTAACCAACTGGACTTAGATTTTTGTGTTAGTCCAACACAAGACAACCAGATATTTAAGGAGTTCTCACTCAACCGATCCCGTAAATCGAGAACTAGAAACCGTAGATGCGAAATCTTGCTAAACAACTTAACCTAACTTGGGTTTGGATAAGATTGTTTTGGTTCCAACCGTGAAATCTTTTCTAGTGTTTAATGTAGCCTATCAGCTAGATGAAAAGATTTCTATGCTAAGAACTTATGGGATAAACACTATAAAAATTAACTTCAAGTTCGTGTTCTTCGTGCGGAAATCTGATAATTGCTTGAGCTTCTTGATTGTTCGGTGTTTAGTATATTCACTCAAGTGTGATCCCATATTTATAGACCTTGAAATCAAAGAGCCGTTGGAAGCAATTTGAATTTCGGGCTATATTTGGTAGGATTGCGAGGATTGATGTGGCGTCTTGAGGCGGCATGGCGAAAAGCGTGAATAGTGTCTTTTATAGCCGTTGGAGAAAGCGACGCAAATCCGTAATTGTTTGGCTCGATCATACGTGTCTCGTCCTTATTGGTTAACAGATGCTCTTTTTAGTGTTGTTCTTCCAACTAAGGTTGACATTCTTCTTGTTTGGATCATCGACGTATGATTTGGTGAAACATCAGTTTTTCACTGGTGGTGACTTTGATCGGTAAGGATCGATCTATCTCGATGGAGTCTTCTGGTGCCGGTTGACTTAGCTTCAACTAGTAGACTCGGCTGATGTAGGTCTTCTGGTATGATCTTCTGGAAGTCATCTGATCCTCAAGTATTCTGAGTTTGAGCTTAATGACTTCAGCTGAGATATCTGACTAGATAAGATCGATCGATCTTACGTTTCTCCTCAAAGATTTCGGCCCGGCTCGGGATATCATTTGTTCTTTGGATCTTCAGATCTGACTTATACATATTGAGGTTCCCCCTCAATGTGTGACCTATCTATTACATCAGTTGTTCTATCAAGAATTATCAATTGGTATTCTATAAGCGGTAATATAAACATCGATTACCTATGTGTCCATTGGTCCTATTACATGTGTTTTTGGAACTTTTATCAAAACTATAAATTTCCCAACAATTAATATTGCACTATCCATCTTAACCCATATTACAGTCAATATGGCTCCCGGTCATTATTTCCCGTGTTTAAGATTATCTAGCCCATTAATTAATTTAAGCCACTGAAATAGCTTTCCGTTAATTAATATCTTTTGTCCTTGGTCGAGAACGATTCAACATTATTATCCATACCGGAAACTAATTCCACTTGCAAGATTTGGTATGATAAAACTTATGAACCTCCCAAGGGGGCAAATCAAGCAAGCGTACTTGCACACGATTCTTCGTATTAAATCTTAGCAATCACATGTGACCGATAATATTGCCCAAGATAAAAAGTATTGAATCTCTCTCTGATTCGCTACCCATGATAAGTCAAAGCAATAGTTACCAATCCCACGTGATCCTATTTAAGGGACGAAGGTTAAGAAACCACGAACCACCGAGGTCTAATTCTTCCTTGTTCGATTCACGAAGAATTTATCCTCAGAGGGTCCTATTCAACGCAGATCGGTCATGCACTAGTGTAATCTCTTGGTCAAGACAAACCAATCTGAGCCTTACACCTCAACCTTTCGCGATGGTTGTTCATTTCCATCTAGGTCGTGAATGGCGTACTTTTAGTTACAAGGGACTGTTAATTTAATCTTATGTGATCTGGTATCACTAAATTAACTACAGTGTAACACGTACAAATTATTGAACAGTTATGCAGTAAATATATATAACATTCAATCATATTTAAAGCATCAGTGATAAACAATTTATTTCAGTAAATAAGTCTGAAAATCCAGTTTCGATTATACAAAGTAAAAAGTATACTTTTCAGTATAATCCCAACAAGGGCTAGCCATGGTTCGAACCCGGGCCCGATGGGCGCCCAAGCGGCCACCGAACCACCCGAGCCACGGACCATCTTGAACCTAACCACCAAACAACTCATATATAAGCACCAAGCCTCCCAATTAAATAAGGCAATTATTCGCTCCCATGGGGGACCGAACTCGGGACCTTGGGCGCCTGAGCGGGGATCAATTCCGCTCGGGCACTTGCTTTCTTGCGTTTACTTAATGAAATTAATTTTATATGTCCTAGAATTCGATTTTTTTACAATTTTTTTTAAACAAGTTATACTTTTCTGTTTAAACAAGTTATACTTTTCTATTCAAACAAGTTATACTTTTCTATTTAATCAAGTAATACTTTTCTATTTAAACAAGTTATACTTTTCTATTTAAACAAGTTATACTTTTCTATTTAACAAGTTATACTTTTCTTTAAACAAGTTATACTTTTCTATTTAACAAGTAATACTTTTCTATTTAATCAAGTAATATTTTTCTTTAAACAAGTTATACTTTTCTATTTAACAAGTAATACTTTTCTATTTAATCAAGTAATACTTTTCTTTAAACAAGTTATATTTTTCTATTTAAACAAGTTATACTTTTCTATTTAATCAAGTAGTACTTTTCTTTAAACAAGTTATACTTTTCTATTTAAACAAATTATAAATTATACTTTTCTATTTAACAAGTTATACTTTTCTATTTAATCAAGTAATACTTTTCTATTTAACAAGTTATACTTTTCTATTAACAAGTTATACTTTTCTATTTAAACAAGTTATACTTTTCTATTTACCAAATTATACTTTTCTATTTAATCAAGTAATATTTTTCTATTTAATCAAGTAATACTTTTCTATTTAACAAGTTATACTTTTATATTTAATCAAGTAATACTTTTCTTTAAACAAGTTATACTTTTCTATTTAAACAAGTTATACTTTTCTATTTAACATGTTATACTTTTCTATTTAATCAAGTAATACTTTTCTATTAAACAAATGTTGGGAGATGAATTTAATAAAGATATAATTTTTGATTAGATCCCAAAACCCCTGAGTATGACATGTTCAGAATAATCTTGATAGTTGAGTCAGGATTCAATTTTAGAGTATTCAGGATGTTATCTTGTTGGTCCCGATTTTTGGTGGAGAAAAACCCATTTTGCGCGTGCGGAAGCAAACATGACATGTGATGCATATAAAACAGGGGTGAGGGCAGAGTGATTCCAGATTTTTTGCTTTTAAGAACAATGTGTGTTTGTTTTGCTTATAATCAAATGCATATGGTAAGTAAGAACATAAAACAGTAAAGAACACACAATTTTATAGTGGTTCGGAGTCCAACTCCTACATCCACTCTTCCCTAACATCAGAGGCACCTACTTAACCAACTGGACTTAGTTTAACGTGTTAGTCCAACACCCAACAGATGTTTACCGAGTTTACACTCAAACGGGACTTATCACCCTCACGGGATTGCCTACCCTCCCTTTCGGGATTGCTAGATGTTTACCGAGTTCACACTCACCTACAAACTTAACCAACTCTTGGGTTTGGGTATAAGATTGTTTGGTTTCCAACTAGGGTGAGATTTTCCCTTACATTTGTTTAGCCTCATTGCTAAGGTTGGGAAAATCTCTCTAAGCTTAGGATATGGCATTTGTGCTTAGATCTAGGGTAGAACACTCTTGAATATATGCGTGTATTTCTTGCTCTGTGTTCTATGGTGGAAATGCTAGATGATTTGGCTTGATGAGTGTTTCACGCATTTTTCCACCTCCACACACTTCCACACCGAATAATGAAGGAAGAACTTGTATTTATAGTGTGGATTTGAATGTTACAGTTGGATGGAGTCTCATTCAAATCCATACTATTCTGTAGCTTTTTGCAGCTTTTTCAGGCTTGTTGTCTTCCTCTCATTGGTCCACGTCAGCTGAATCTAACGGCTATATTCTTCAGGATCTTCTGAGTCTTGTTCTCTGAGCCTCAGGTTTCTTGATTCAACAGACTTCTCTTCAGCGGACCTTATGCGATCGGGCATCTTGACACTTTTCGAAATTGGCGAGTTGACTCTTGACTTTTAGACAATCGACCCTCAGTCCTTAGCTTTTCGAGCTAAGCGATCATCGATGGCGTTCATGACTTCAGATGACTTCTCTTCTGATGACTTCTCGCCTGATCTGGTATGTAGATTTCTAGTTTTCTGATATCTGATTTCTTCTACTTTGATCGTCGGCTCACATGATCGGATCGATATATATATCAGTCGATATATCGGTTTATCGCATCGATTAGTACATCATGTTTAGCATATTAGGTTAGCATATCGGGTTAGCTTATCCGATCTCGATCACGCGTCGTCGATCTCGTCGGTCTCATCATCATTCCTCTTCTGATCTGCAACCTCATCTTCTGATCTGGTCATCTGGTCATCTGATCTGGTCTTCTGATCAGGTCATCTGATCATTTGACCTTCTGATTCTTTTGATAAGCTGGCTTAGCTTTTCTTATCTTCTGATTTTGCTCAGCTCATCAGTTAACTCCGGAACTCATCTTACTCATCTGATCTCGATCAGTCTCATCTGCAGCCTCGTCTGATCGCGATCATCTTTGTCTGATTTCGTGAGTTCCCCCTCAATTTATTCTCTCATTCCCCCTCAACTTGTTATCTGTAGATTAGCTTCAAAAACACAAGTTGATAATGTTTTGGCATAATTCATCAAAACTAAAATATCCCAACAATTTCCCCCTTTTTGATAATGACGCCAAAACATTAAAATATATGCATTTATATAGAGATCGTGTTTTTTTAAAGAGATCAGTTCAGGTTGTCACTTTGAAAGTTTGTGAACTTTTGAACTCCTGCTCTGATACCAATTGTTGGTCCCGATTTTTGGTGGAGAAAAACCCATTTTGCGCGTGCGGAAGCAAACATGACATGTGATGCATATAAAATAGGGGTGAGGGCAGAGTGATTCCAGATTTTTTGCTTTTAAGAACGATGTGTGTTTGTTTTGCTTATAATCAAATGCATATGGTAAGTAAGAACATAAAGCAGTAAAGAACACACAATTTTATAGTGGTTCGGAGTCCAACTCCTACATCCACTCTTCCCTATCATCAGGGGCACCTACTTAACCAACTAGACTCAGTTTAACGTGTTAGTCCAACACCCAACATATGTTTACCGAGTTCACACTCAAACGGGACTTATCACCCTCACGGGATTGCCTACCCTCCCTTTCGGGATTGCTAGATGTTTACCGAGTTCACACTCACCTACAAACTTAACCAACTCTTGGGTTTGGGTATAAGATTGTTTGGTTTCCAACTAGGGTGAGATTTTCCCTTACATTTGTTTAGCCTCATTGCTAAGGTTGGGAAAATCTCTCTAAGCTTAGGATATGGCATTTGTGCATAGATCTAGGGTAGAACACTCTTGAATATATGCGTGTATTTCTTGCTCTGTGTTCTATGGTGGAAATGCTAGATGATTTGGCTTGATGGGTGTTTCACGCATTTTTCCACCTCCACACACTTCCACACCGAATAATGAAGGAAGAACTTGTATTTATAGTGTGGATTTGAATGTTACCGTTGGATGGAGTCTCATTCAAATCCATACTATTCTGTAGATTTTTGCAGCTTTTTCAGGCTTGTTGTCTTCCTCTCATTGGTCCACGTCAGCTGAATCTAACGGCTATATTCTTCAGGATCTTCTGAGTCTTGTTCTCTGAGCCTCAGGTTTCTTGGTTCAACAGACTTCTCTTGGCCGGACCTTATGCATTCGGGAATCTTGACACTTTCGGGCTAAGCGAGTTGGCTCTTCGACTTCCGGATAATCGACCCTCAGTCACTGCTTTTCGAGCTAAGCGATCTTGATAGCGTTACGATTCTCGATGAACATGACTTGGATGACTTCTCTTACGATGACTTCTCGCTTTGATCTGGTATTGATTTACGGTTTTTCGATATCTGAGTTCTTCTACTTTGATCGATCGGCTCACATGATCGGATCGATTATAACTATCAGTCGATATATCAGTTTATCTGCATCAGATTAGTACATCAGGTTTAGCATATTAGGTTAGCATATCAGGTTAGCTTATCTGATCTCGATCAGTCTCATCTGTTCCTCTTCTAATCTGCAACCTCCTCTTCTGATCTGGTCATCTGATCTGGTCTTCTGATCAGGTCATCTGATCATTTGACCTTCTGATTCTTCTGATCAGCTGGCTTAGCTTTTCTTATCTTCTGATTTTGCTCAGCTCATTAGTTAACTCCGGAACTCATCTTACTCATCGATCTCGTCGGTCTCGTCTCTATGACCTAAATCGATCTCGATCATCTTCGTCTGATTTTGTGAGTTCCCCCTCAATTTGTTCTCTCATTACCCCTCAACTTGTTATCTGTAGATTAGCTTCAAAAACACAAGTTGATAATGTTTTGGCATAATTCATCAAAACTAAAATATCCCAACATATCTGCAAAATGTATAGTCAGAATATATAGATCAGGTTAGGATTTGAAGATTCTGAAGAACTCAGTAAGTTTCTGTAGAAATCGAAGTTTCAGTATGAAACTGAAGTTTATGAAGTTTCAAAGATGAAACGAAGAAATCAACTTCAAGATGAAACTAAGATATCAAGACTCAAGATGAAATCAAGAATCAAGACTCAAAGATGAAGACTAAAAGATATCGGTCCAAGACATCTGTAAAGACTCAGAAGACCTTGAAGACTCAGAAGACCCTGAAGACTCAGAAGACTCAGAAGACCCTGAAGACTCAGAAGACTCAAGACACGAAGAGTAAGACCAAGAATCAAGATCAAGAATATTGAAGGCCGCGATAATTATCAAGACTCATTAATGTACTGAATGCTCAGTATAAACCTGAATGTTCCGAGGCACTGAACATATCTATCTGAAGGATGCAATACTGAGAAGATCGCGATTCCTTAGAAAATTAGATATTTCCCAAGACATTCAAATGCAGACAAAAGGAACTAAGACAAAGTGTTGTTAAGGTTATATCACTCAGAAATTATAACCAAAAGAGCCGTTGAGTTGTCTACCTTTAACTGGAGACAAAAGTCAAAAAGAGGAAGACAACAGATTATACCATATCGACACCGGTGACAAGTCAAAGTGAAAAAAAGATGTCAAGTACTAAGTTCTAGGCGCAAAAAGAGAAGACCGCTACATGAAAGGATATTGCCTAAAAACGTGTTAGGGAGTGTCAAACCCTAAATATAGCCGTTTCTCACACCATAAGAGAAAACTCTGAGCTATCTCTCCAACGGATAGTTTTTCAAAAGTGACCTTGGTGTATGCCTATAAATACTTGTGACCTTCTACATTGAAAGGTTACGGGAAATTTGTAAGCAACTCAAGAGCTCAAACTTATTATTGCAAGTTGAAGCACTCGATAACCCAAGAATTTCCCAAGTGCTTTATATTGAAGAGAGCTCATTAAAACTAAGCCTAGCTTGGTAAGATATATCCAAAGCTTAGTCGAGATATCCTAGCCTTTGCATTGTTCTTTATTGTAAAGGATATCTCATCCTAGTTGGAAACCAACCAAGAAACCCCAAACCCTTTAGAAGGTAGTTTGAGTGTGATTGTTGGTGAGATTGGAGTTGTAAAAGAGTGAGCAAACTACGAGAGGTAGTCGAAAGCTCTAGAGAAGAAGTTAGTAATCTACTTGTGGTAGTCGAAAGCTTGTGTGAGTTGAGTATGTAAACCATGAGAGGTAGTCGGAAAGCTCAAGGTCGGGTTGAGTAAGTAAACTACAGAGGTAGTCAGAAAACTCAGGGCCGAGTTGAGTAAGTAAACTACATAGGTAGTCAGAAAGCTCAAGGAAGTGATTAGTGAATTTCTCTAAAGAGATCAGAGAGAGTGGACGTAGGAGCTTGAGTCTCTGAACCACTATAAATTGTTGTGTTCTTTGCTTTCCGTTTTGCTTTGCTTAATTGCATATATTACGAAAGCATATTTTCAGCGACATTTCGGTTGGAATCAATCCTTTGAAGTTGCATATAATTGAATCACGGCCTAATCACTATTTCATTAAAGGAAGGTTTTCAAACAAAAGCTTAAAAGCAGTATAAACTAAGGGCCAACCATTCCAAGACATCCGAGTAGCTAGAAACAGATAGTTACCAAACCGAACTTACTCTTCCGAGGGGTTGATAAGTTGTTATCTCGATCCAAGCAACTCGGGATCTCTGAAACTTCGAGGACTCGGTTGGGATTATCCGAGGTTTTTAAAGCATTTCAGATCATTGTCTCGATAGACTTTGACTCGAGGTATCGTGCTTCTCAGGACCAAATCATCGAGGACAACGACCAAAAGGTGACCTCAAGTAAAAGAAAAGTTTTAAAAAACTTGAACACGTGTATTCCTCCCCCATACACGTGTAAGACTTCGTTTGCACCGGGACCAACAAGTGGTATCGAGCGGTGGTTCAACTTGACCCTGCTTTTGTTGACCAAAGTTTTATTTTCTAAAATACTTGTGGTCTATCCGAAGAACCGATCTTATTTCTTTGAAATCTAAAAAGACTCGAGATAAAATGTCTTCTAAGAAACTTCCCATGTTCTCGGTGGAGAACTATGATTTATGGAGATTGAGAATGCGAGCACACCTGTATTCTAAACATGAAACGAACGTGGAGAGTGGTCTCTGAAGGGCCATTCAATTTCTTGTGGTGAATCCGGAGGAGCAGAAAATGAGAGAAACGATCGAGAGCGAATTTCCTAAGTCGATGACCAACTGACTCGAGGAGAGAAAGTTAGTCAATCTAGACTATATAGCTAAAGACACACTATCTGAAGACAATTGATGATGGTGTGATGGGAATGATCTCTCATTGTAATCTTTGCGAAAAAGAAATTTGGGATACACTAATGTAATGTGCCAACACAGATCATATCAAGGAAAACAAACTTTTCGGTTGCAATTGGAAAGTTTGATAGTTTTGAAATGGATGAAGGTAAATCTATAGACAAATTGGAAGTCGATTCACTAGTATTATGAATGATCTAAATGCACTTGGAAAGAAATATCCACAAAAGAAGTTGCATTGAAAATTCTTAGAGGTCTTTCTAAGAAATGGGATATACATGCGGTGGTGATTGAAAACACCAAAAACATTAATTCAATGCCATATCAACAAGTCTTCCGAAATTTGAAAGCCTATGAGTTTGTAATTGATAAGAAATCCAAAAAAGGTCGAAAGAAAGATGATTCATCATCTAGTAAGAATGTGGCTTTTAAGGCCAAAGATAAAACACAGAAAACTAGAGAGTTCGAGAACTCCCCTTGCTAAAAATCGGGATGAGCTTGAGGATAAAGAGCGATGGCAAGGAGGTTTGAAAGACTTAATAGTCGATATGGAAAATACAAAAACTATTACGGGAATCACAGTACGGAAGAAACCCGAGGACGGATCAACCGAGAAGAAGAAGAACACGAAAAGCGAGGGATCTTAATCAAAAGGAAGGACTCCACGTCCAAAGAAGAAAGTGATCGGGATGATGATGCCAACAGATGCTATAATTGACAAAAGAAAGGTCACTTCAAAGTATGATTGTCCGGATCTCGAAAGTGCTAAGGGGAGAGAAGAGAAATGCAAGCTAAAAGAGACAAGAAGTTCTCTAGCAAAAAGGCCATGGTTGCGAAGAAGAAGAACATTAGGAGGAGGGATCTAGCTCTTGGATGAAATATTCTCGACAAAGTGAAAGTGATGACATCCGTCGATGGCCATTGAGGAGGTAAACTCTTTTTTTCTCTGTTGTTGCTCCTACACTAGCACAAGAGTTGTCAAGTTCATTCTGTATGTGATCATTTTGACGATGGATTCTTTTGAGAGTCTAATGAAGGACTATCTTTTTTTTACAAGAACTTCTAAATGAAACTCAAGAGCGAGAATAAGGAACCGAAAGTTGAAAATCTAAAATGGAAAGACTCAGCAATAATCTTTGAAATCACTTCTCAATTAATGGGAGCTACTGATGAACTGGATGTTCTGAAAGTACAACTCTCAGAGAAAGAGAAGTTGATAGTGACCCTAACTGAAAAGCTAGAGAAATCCACTTAAGAGATTCAGCTGATCAGAACTAAGTTCAATGACCTCTCTGAGAAGCATGAAAATCTACAGAACTGTGAGGATAGTGCACAGAAGAAGCTAACTCTATTGAATACCGCATCTAAAGTAATAGATGAAATTGAGTTACCAGAGATCTGCCACTATAAAATGCGGATTGAGATACATTCCAGGGGGAACCTCACAAGGTCATCTGAATGCTGCATCAAGTAGCAAGAAGACAATCTTTGTAAAACCAGTGGCACCTACACTTCAAACTGAAGAAATGCCCAAGGTTGTAGACAAGGGAAAAAGACCTATGGTTCCAGTAAAACTGAATGATCAGGTAGGAAAGCCTAAACCTCAGGTGAAGGCTAGAAAACCTGAGCACTTTCGATTAGAAAAATTCGTGCAAGTACTTGAAGCCTCGGCTAAGAATACAAACACGAAAGGATCTACCTTGAATCATCGGAGGAATCTTGAGAAGAGAAACACTCAGCAGAGATATTCTCAACTGAAGAGACCAAGTCCTCAGTATACTGAAAGACCCAAATTTCAGTACAGGCAACCTGAACCCCACTTGCCTAAGGGTAAATGTTACCTGAACCCGAGTCAACAAAGATTCATACCAGCTGCACAAAAGCCAAAGCAAATGAACAAAAGACCTGAACCAAAGAAAAATTAAAAAGCTCATGTTCATGCTAAGGCTAGCACTCATACACAGGAAACTGCTAAGGCACCCAGAGTAGTAAATGTGTATGTAGATGTTTATGGAAGACAGATCAGCCACTCTAAACTGATTAGAGTTGTCAGGCAGATTTGGATTCCGAAAGGTACAACTAACCTTGTAGGACCCTACACAAATTGGGTACCTAAAAATTGATCTATTTTTCAGGAGGAAAACAAGGGCACTGAGCTGATTGAAGATTACATAGCACTGATGAGTAGAGATGAAAAAGCCCATGATGTATGGTATCTTGACAGTGGATGCTCAAGACATATGACAGGATTAAAGAAGATACTCAGTGACTATGTTGAACAAAGAGGCCCTCAGATCACTTTTGGAGATAACTCCAAGGGACAGACTGAAGGATATGGAACTTTGGAAATAGACTCAGTTCATATCCATGGTGTTTCATATGTATCTGGATTGAAGCATAACTTGCTTTCAATAAGCCAATTCTGTGATAAAGGTTTTAATGTTGAGTTCTCTAAGAACTTATGTTATGTGAAAGATGATATCTCACAGAAAGTATTACTGACTGGTACTAGAAAAGGAAATGTGTATCTTGCTGATTGGAGTTCAACTCCTAAAGATACATGTTTGGTTTCCAAAAGTTCCACATATACCACTTGGTTATGGCATAAAAGGATGAATCACCTGAATTTCAAAACCCTGAATAAGCTTGCAAGATTAGTTCTTGTGAGAGGGTTGCCTAATGAAGTGTTCAGTAAGGAACATATTTGTGATGCGTAAAAAAAAAGGAAAACAAATTAGAGCATCATTTAAAAGCAAAGTAGATGTTTCTCTTTGAAAGAATTCTTCGGTTGTTTTGCATATGGATCTTTTGGTCCTATAAGACCAGTGAGCACCAATGGCAGGAAATACACATTGGTAGTAGTTGATGACTACTCAAGATATACTTGGGTCATATTCTTACTCAAGAAGAAAGAAACTCGAGATAAAGTGCGCGAATTGCTTTGAAAAGGCTCAAGATTGAAAAAAATCGAAGTGTGGTCAAAATCGATCGACAAAGGAACCGAATTTATAAATCATGTCATATATTCGATTATTGTGCAAACAAATGGAATTACTCATGAAACATCACCGCAAGGACCCCTCAACAAAATGGTGTTCTTTGAAAGAAGGAACAAGACTACGAAAAAAGAAAGCTGCAAGGACAATGATAGTGAAGTCGATATTCCTAAAAGATTTTTCAAGTATTTATCAACCTTTGCATGCTATTCTCGGAAGCAGATCCATGATGACCAAGAGTCAAGGCAAAACACCCTATGAGCTTTGGAATGAAAGGAAGCCCTCTTGTTTCTTTCTTTCGTGTGTGTTTGGTTGCAAGTGTTTCATACACAATAATGGTAAAGATCGGTTGAAAACTTTTGATAGTAAAAAGTCGATGAAGGAATATTCTTAGGGTGATACGAAATCATTAAAAGCTTCGAGTTTACAAACAGAGGACTCTTATTGTGGAGGAAACACCTCATGTTGTTTTTTTGATGAATCTACTTGTGTTCGTAAGAAAAGCAGGAACATGATGTAGAAGAACCCGACCAAGAGGACCACCAGATTAAGCACGAAAAAGAATGACAAATCATCCATCGAACACGAAAAGAAGAAGTCGGTCACATTCTATGATTGGAGTGACTCGGACTCGAGATAAAGAAGTTGAGGATGGAACTCGGGATGGTGAGACTCGGGAAAGCCAACACACCAAAGGTGACCAATCGAGCAGAGACGCCGATTCGGACTCGGTATGTGATGCCAATGAAGATGTGGTCACGGTGAGGCAAATTATGAATCTATCAACCAAATGGGAACAAATGTCTCGACAATGTTCGAATAGAATTTCCCCGAGGAAGATGATTCCCTTTCTCCTTTTCGTTGTTCCTCGAGTTTCTTGAATTAACTTAACCTAACATTTCAAATGTTGAGGATATTTGTTGGGGGAACATCTAGAAGAAGATGGTTAGATAGTCATCCTACAAGTCGATTGTGGGTGATCTAAGCTGAAGGTGTCAAAACAAGAAGGTTCCATGGTGAGAGTGCATTATTCTCGCTTGCTTCCTATCGGAGAAGAGCCCTCTTGAGATTGGTGAAGCTCTACAAGACTCTCATTGGATTATTGCTTTATGCAAGATGAAAGTGAATCAATTCTCAAGAAATGAAGTATGGGAGCTAGTAGATAGACACGAAAAAGGCACAATGTCATTGGAACCAAGTGGGTATTTAAGAATAAAAGAGATGAAAACAACAACATTGTAAGAAACAAGGCAAGGCTAGTTGCACAAGGTTATTCCCAAGAAGAAGGCTTGGATTATGATGAAACCTTTGCACCAGTTGCAAGAATAGAAGCCATCAGATTGTTTCTTGCATATGCTACCCACATGAAGTTCACAGTCTATCAAATGGATGTGAAAAGTGCATTTCTGAACGGTGTGCTTAAAGAAGAGGTTTATGTAGAACAACCTCCTGGTTTCAAACAGAATGACCAAGTTTACAGGCTCAGAAAACCTTGTATGGTCTTAACCAAGCACCCAGAGCATGGTATGATACTCTTTCTCAGTTTCTTACTGACCATGGTTTTGTTAAAGGAACTAATTTATCCAATTATCAGTCGCGTGATTCCTACACGCTGTCCTTTTGATGCAAATTTCTCTAAAAGGCTTTTTGAAATCAAATTTACATTCACACCCTTGCTTGGCCTCTATAAATTGGACCAATGTTTTACACAACATAACCCATTCACCATACTTATCTTCTTTGTAGAATCATGCATCCTGGTGAACCCTTGTTTCAAGTGAAATTTCCGGCTAACACTTTTACCCCTTTTTTCAATGATTTCAGCTTCTCAAATCAATCTGTGTGTCCCTTATCACTGTTTTCGTCGTCATCAAAGATTTCACATACAATTGTTGCCAAGCTTCTCTACCACCAAGGCGGCGGATCTGCTGTCGCAACTGAGAAGACACTTCTCCTAACCGTATGCACCTTGTGTGTCTATCGAGATGACGGAACTAGCATCAACAGACTCAGTCTGATATAAAACATGAGGTGAACGAAATTTTTCAATGTATGAAACGATCAAGAAGATTTATAGTGGTTCGGACAAACCAGTCCTACGTCCTCTCTTCCCTATCACAAGGGGCACCAACTAAACCAACTGGACTTAGATTTTTGTGTTAGTCCAACACAGTACACCGACAGATATTTAAAGAGTTCTCACTCAACCGATCCCAGAAATCAGAACTAGAAACCCTAGTCTGAAATCTTGCTAAACAACTTAACCTAACTTTGGGTTTGGATAAGATTGTTTTGGTTCCAACTATGAAATCTTTTCTAGTGTTTAATATAGCCTATCAGCTAGATGAAAAGATTTCTATGCTAAGAACTTATGGGATGAACACTTAATAAAATAATCTTCTTGTTCGTGTTCTTCGTGCGGAAATCTGATTATAGCTTGAGCTTCTTGATCATTTCAGGGTTTTCGTGTCTTCACTCTGAAGTGTGATCCCATATTTATAGACCTCGAAATCAAAAGAGCCGTTGGAGAGCAATTTGAATTTCGGGCTATATTTGGTAGGCTTTGCGAGGATTGATGTGGCGTCTTGAAGCGGCATGGCGAAAAGCGTGAAAGGTGTCTTTTATAGCCATTGGAGAAAGCAGCACCAAATCCCGTAATTGCCGGCTCCGATCATATGTGTCTTGTTCTTATTGGTTAACCGACGCACTTTTCAGTGTTGTTCTTCCAAATAAGTTTGACATTCTTCTTGTTCAGATCATCGACGTATGATTTGGTGAAAACATAAGTTTTCACTGGTGGTGACTTTGATCGATCAAAAGTCGATCGATCTACTGATTGAGTCTTCAGGGCTTGGGTTGACTTAGCTTCAACTAGCGGACTTCGGTGATGTAGGTCTTCCGTCCGATCTTCTAGAAGTCATCTGATCTTCAAGTATTCTGAGTTTGAGCTTTATGACTTCAGCTGAGATATCTGACTTGATCAGATCGATCTGATCTTCTGTTCTTCTCTTGCATTCTGGCCTGTCGGATATCAGCTGTTCTTCATATCTTCATGATCTGACCTATACATATTGAGGTTCCCCCTCAATATGTGACCTATCTATTACATCAGTTATTCTATACAATAATTATCAATTGGTATTCTATAAACGGTAATATAAACATCAGTCAGCTAACAGGTCTGACTGGTCCTATTACATGTGTTTTAGAACTTTCATCAAAACTCTAAATTTCCCAACAAGAACTCTGTTCAGGATAGAAGATGGGGAAGATATCTTACTGGTTCAGATATATGTTGATGATATCATTTTTGGATCCCCAAATCATCAGTTGTGTGAAAAGTTTTACATCGGCGATGAAAGGCAAATTTGAGATGTCTATGATGGGGGGAGATGAATTTCTTTCTAGGTCTTCAAGTGAAACAATCAAAGGAAGGAATCTTCATCAACCAGGCAAAGTACACCAGAGATCTGATTGCCAAGTATGGTGTACAGAATTGCAATGCAGTTAGAATTCCTATGAATACTAACTACAAGATGGATCCTGATTCTGAAGGCAAATCAGTGAGTCATACTGACTATAGAGGAATCATTAGATCATTGCTCTATATCTCACGACAAAGTAGGGTAGGATATAACATTTCTTTGTTGGGATATGTGCAAGATACCAAGCTAATCCTAAGGCTAGTCACATGGAGGTCGCCAAAAAGATCTTGAAGTATCTTAAGGGCACGATGAATAGAGGATTATGGTATCCGGTGATGATAACCTTGAATTAAGCGGTTACTCGAGATGTCGATTATGGAGGCTGCAGGATTGACAGGAAGTCCACTACAGGAACTTGTCAATTTTTAGGAAGTAACCTGATATCTTGGTTTTCGAAGAAACAGACCTTAGTAGCAACCAAGATTATTGAAAGTTGAATACATGGTGCGTTAGGAAGTCGCTGCGTGTCTTTCAATTCTTTGGCTCGCACAACAATTAAGGGATTATAAAGTTGTAGCCAATGAAGTACCAATATTTTGTGATGATAATAGTGCCATTGCTATTTCACAAAATCCGATTATTGCACACCGTGATGCAAGCATGTGGATATCGACATCACTTCATCGAGATCATGTCGAGAAAAAGGACATAAGGAAGGAGAAAATTCATCTTGATAAGTTAGAGAGTCGATATCTTGACTAAACCTTTGGCTGAATCAAGATTTCAAGAACTATCAGTTGAATTAGGGATGTTGGATCCAGGTGTATAGAGTAAAATCTGAAAAATTGAAGATTTTCAGATGCATGAAGTTTTCTCAGAATTCTACTAAGAAACTCAGGATAAAATGGAAATATCGAATCGAGTTTCAGAAACTCGATTCTTGAAGGTCAAGATTACTCGGTGTTATCTTGAACCCATTCAAGATTTCAAAGATCATATTGACATTTTATCAAGGTCAATACTCAGTAAGACTGATAGAGGGAAATTAGTCTGAAGAAGTAATGACTCGTGCTACTCATTTATTGCTTAAGTGAAACTCAGTAATCATTCGCAATAAATACAAAACACCTGAGAAATGTTTTTGGGCGGGATCTTTTAAATTCCAAAGAAGGTCAACAGTCATTAAATGCTCTGTTACATTTAATCACCAATGAAGTTAAAATGGCGGTTTACTTTTCAGGGATCGACCTTTCGCATACCCGATTAATCGTGGATTAATCTTAACCGTTGCTTTTCACCAAACCGTTACGACTTCCCACGATCTCGAGCTATTTAATCCTTTGGAAGCCATTCAAGCCAAATTTTATCAAACCCTTCATTCCCAAAATCCTCTGCAAATAAATCCCTTTGCCCAGAAAACCCAAACCCTAAATCTTCAAATCTTCAAATCTAAAATGGCCCCAACCATATTCGAAAGATTAGCCAAGATGAATAAGCCATGGTACGAATACGTAGTGTCTCTGGAGAGCACGTCAACTGCCAAGCACGAAGAAGAAGCGCTCCACTTAATCAGATTGGCAAAACTGACGAACCTCGTCGCAAATCGACCAGAGGCGGAGTATACCCGTGAGGTAATAGAGTTTGTTGCAAATATGGAAATCGATGAGGAAGATTGTATAGAATCTAAAATTTCCGTTTTGCATCTCGAACAATCAATGAAATATGTGGATTTTGTTCGAGAACTCTATATAGTCCCTAAGCATCTGAACGACGTATTTGAGTTGTGCGATAGGGGAGATGATCCCTCATTGTATATGTTGGGACGGGAACAGGAGTATCTTGACAAGGTTGCCGAGAAACCTATTAAGTTTGAGGCAACTATGCACAAACGACATCTACAGCCGAAATATAGAGTATTGATGGATATTGTGGGAAAGTGTATAATGAGTCGATCTGGAAGCTTCAAGCAGATCAGCACTCCCAAACTCCGACTGATGGCGGCGATTGAAGACTCACCCACCAAGGATTTCAACTGGCTGAAATATCTGATCAAGGTGGTGACTGAGCAAGCCAAGGTCATAAAAAGGGAGGATGATGGGGCAATATCTATCAAAGGTAAAATCCTCCACGCCACCAAAATTTCATTCATTCTGGAGATGTGCCGAGAGGAGGAGGATATCTTTGCCAACTCTATCCCATTCCCTAAGTCCAAGATCATGTTCAAACCGATTTCTGCGAAGAGGACTTTCAAGGGAAAGAAAGAGAAGAAAGTGGAATCACCGGTTGCGGCTGCTGAAAAGGAAACCCAACAAGCCAGGGGGAAGGTGTTGTTGGAAGCCAAGAAGAAGCAGGGTGAGAAATTGAAGAAGTAGAAAACCCTTGCTCCAAAACGCAAAAGGATGGTGGTTCTCACTGATGAAGATGAGGAAAGTGAGACTGAGGAGATTCAGCCTGAGAGCTAAACTGCTCAGAAATCGCCATTACATGTATTGGCTCAGGCTATCTCAAAGGCACAGGATCAAACTGAGGAGCAAGTCTTCTCTGAGGTTCTTGAGACTTCACTGAGCTCAGACAAATTTTCTCAGGAAATTTTCCAAGGACCTCAGACCTCAGAGAAAGTTCAGATTCCCTCTGAGGATATGTCGGCTCAGACCGCAGAAGATGCTCAGATTCCTGCTGAGGATATGCCCACTCAGTTCTCAGAGCAAGTAGATATTCCCACTGAGGAGGCGCCAGCTCAGACCTCAAAACCAAGTCATATCCAGACTAAGGAGCTGCCTGCCCAAACCTCAGAAGCTGCTGAGCCTCAGGAGCCGATGAACTTTGAAGAGCTCCTGAGTGAGCTGTTGATTGACCCTTCCACTGAACCTGAGAGCCCGATGCTCAAGAAAGGAGAAGCTGAAGAGACCGAATGGCGAAGCAAGGGGGAACGGTTCATTCTTGACCGCTACCCTGAGCTGAGCTCATTTCCTGACCTCCAAGACATCTTTTTCAGATTGAGGTCAACGGTCTACATCCTCAACCAGACTCTTCCAGAGATGCTTAATATTGCTTCATTCAGAGGGGAAGACTGGTGGAACGAGGAGACAACTTTTCTCACTGAATTCTCAGGGTTCAGAAAAACCAAGCTCCGGATGAAAATCTCAGATTTTGATGAGCTTGTGAAGAGGAAGGTGGCTGAGAGAACTGCTGAAGTTGGTGCCCCGAGCTCCATTGACAAATCTCAGGATGGGGACCAACAAGGGGATGATGAGAGTCAATCTCGGAATGAGAAAGACTCAACCGATCTTGTCGACGTTTGTTGAACATCCTCGATCAAGTTAGCCTTCAGGTAACTTTTGACACAATTACTAATTATGCCAGGTTTACTGAAGTTCCTACCTTTAAATTTGTAATGTCCGATATCAGATCGAGGCCAGTGGACACCCAAGTTCGGGGTGAATCGGACTCGACCGAGTCCGAAGTCGATTCAAACGAAGCTCGAGTTCGGGATCGAGACTCGGGATGAACGGCCCAACTCGGGAGGCACAATGATCAAGAATGCTCCCGAGATTGATCTCACCCCTTGATGGAGAAATTGGAGAAGGTTGAGCCATCATTGAACAAAATTGCTCGGATGGAGGAAGTTTTGGCCAACCAATCTTTAAGTTTGAAGGATTGAGTACTTCTTGAGAACCGTGGTCTTTTCTTGAGCTCTATGACAGAAAAAGCTGACCTCCATGGAAGCAAAGCTAGAAAACAAGATGGAGGGGGTTAAGGCTGAGCTTAATGAAGAGCTGAAGCAAAAGCATCAGGAGCAGACACAGATTCTAGAAGCAAAGTTGGTTGAGAGGAATGATATGCTAGTGAAGAACGTTGTTGAGGAAATGAGCTCAATGCTCATGGCCAAGATGACAGACATGTTCAAGGAAGCTCTCTCAAGCCAATTTGCACATTTGTCTGAAGAGTTCTCTGTGGCGAAGAACCACCTCAGAAGGCTCGAGAAAGAGCAAGATCAGATGGCAGGGGAGGTGCGGAGTGTCAGGAAAGAGCAATATCACATGGACACAGCACTCTCCAGGCTTCTGCCAGAGTATGGTTCCAAGAAGGGGGAAAGACCAGGAGCTGATCTCAGGGAATTATTGGAACATACTCTGAAGGGCAAGGTTGTTAAAAATGCTGAAAAGAAGATAATTGCCGAAGCCATGAAGGAGATAGAAGCCACTGAGAAGCTTAAGTTCAAAGAGGTGGAGAAGCCAGTCTACACTCAGGTTTCTGAGGAAACAATGCAGGAAGTGGCTATTGAGAAACTGAGTGGTAGAGGAATGATTGGGACAAGCCAGGCTGGTGCTGAATTGCCCATCAAGAGAAAGGCCGTGGTGATAGAAGAGCCTGAGGGCAAGAGAGCAAATGCTTCTAAGCCAGTTCAGAGGAAATTGATATTGGGTACTGAAGATTCTGAAGTCGAGCCAAAGAAAGTCTTCAACACTAGAAGCGCTCTGAAAACACTCCAGATTGAACAAGCGAAGAAAGCTGCTGCTTCTGTTTCTGGTGTACCAGTGATCAGAAAGAAGGCTGAAGAAGAGCAGAAAAGAAGGAGTGGGTTCAAAAGGTTCGCAAGCAAGAGGAAAGGGAACACAAAAGCACAGAAATGGCCGCACGTTGACAAATGGATGTCAGTCCATCTCAACGATGTGTGGGAAGAAATCAAGAGAACCTTCTAGTTCTACTATGATGTGCTCAGAGAATAGAGAGGGGAGAGCTCAGATCCGAATGAGGCTTTCATCGATTATCTCCTAACCTTCTATCCAAAATATCTTCAAGGATGGATAAATCTAGCGGATGAAGGAAAGGTGCAGATAACCGCCCCTGGTTCATATGTGTACCCTCCTCCCAGGCTGGAGAATGGCTGTGTTAATGAGAAAGCCATTTCTCAGGAAATATCTCAGTACGCCACTCAGTTAGGACTGACGGGAAACAATCCGGATATCATCAAAGAAAGAGATGCACTGAAGAAGAGATATTACGGAATGTTCGACCTAGAAGTCCCTGCTGATGAGGTGGAAGAGCAGAGCTGAAGAACCGAATTGAAGAGCTGAGCTGAAAAGCAGAATGAAGACTCAGAAGATTCATGTAATCTTTTATATTTTTTTTGTCTTTTTGATTTTGTTTGATAAGATTCATTGTAACTTGTAACAGTCTACCTATCATCAATGAAAACTTATCATTTATGCTCAAAAGATAATATCTCATTATCTTATTTACATGTCTTTTAATTTTGATATGCCTGAATGATTGTCTCTGAGATTAATTGATTGAGAAATTAAGTATTTGGTGATGAATCCTTTGAGAGATTCATTACTGAAGAAATTGTTGTGAGATTCTCTGTATGGAAATTGTTGGGAGATTAATTGTTAAGAGACTCATTATTTATGGGGGAAATTGTTGAAAATATAACCAATCTTGTAATAGGATAAACTGAAACCTGAGTATAAGTTAAATATGCTTGTAACAAGATAGGTTTTGGCATCATCAAAAAGGGGGAAATTGTTGGGAGATGAATTTAATAAAGATATGATTTTTTATTAGATCCCAAAACCCCTGAGTATGACATGTTCAAAATAATCTTGATAGTTGAGTCAGGATTCAGTTTTAGAGTATTCAGGATGTTATCTGCAAAATGTATAGTCAAGATATATAGATCGTTTAGATCTCAAGATCTCAAGAAGAAGAAGTTTCAAGAAACCGGTTTCGAAGTTTGAAGTCAAGTTTCAAGTTTCAAAAAACGAAGAAAGTTTCTCAAGATGAAACTAAGATACTTAAAGTTCAAAGATGAAATCAAGAATGAAGACTCAAGATGAAGAAAAGATAGACCAAGACAGATGAAACTAAGACCTCAAGACTTAAGACAAGACTCAAGACTCAAGACTCGAAGATCAAGAAACACGTAAGATCAAGATCAAGAACAAGATCAAGACTCAAAGACTCAAGAATGAAGAGATAAACTCAATGTTTCGAGGCATGAACATATCTATCTCAAGGATGCACATCGAGAAGACATGCGATTCCTTAGAAAAAGATATTGCCCAAGACACAAATGCGCATAAAAAGAACTAAGACAAAGTGTTGTTAATGTAATATCACCTGTAGATTATAACCAAAAGAGCCGCTTGAAGTTGTCTACCTTTAATCGGAGACAAAGTCAAAAAGAGGAAGACAAAGATCGCACTATATCGACATCGAATCGATGTGTGTCCTTGAAAAAAGATGTCAAGACTACTAAGTTCCAGACCGCAAAATCGCAAAAAAGACATGAGAAGGCTACATGAAAGGCTATTGCCTAAAACGTGTTAGGAGTGTCAAACCCTAAATATAGCCGTTTCTCACACACCATAAGAGGAAAGAGCTATCTCTCCAATCCGGATAGTTTTTCAAGAGTGACCTTGATATATGCCTATAAATACTTGTGACCTTCTACTCGAAATTTGTAATAAACTCAAGAGCTCAAACTTATTTTGCAAGTTGAAGCACTTTCGAAAACCCAAGAATTTTCCCAAGTGCTTTATATATATTCTAAGCCTAACTTGATAAGATATATCCAAATCTTAGTCGAGATATCCTAGCCTTTGCATTGTTCTTTATTGTAAAGGATATTAGATATTGAAACCCCAAGAAACCCCAAACCCAGTTTGAGTGTGAATGAGATTGGAGCATAAAAAAGTAAACTAAGACAAAGTGTTAGTAAATGTTATATCACTTGTGTGAGTTGAGTAAAGATTAGTTTAAAAATCAAGGTCGGCCGAGTAAGAAAAGAGGTACATTAAAAACTCGGGGCGAGTTTAAGTAAACCTTTAGGTAGTCGGAGACAAAAAGTCTCTGAATTTCTCTCAAGAAGAGAAAGAGGAAAGACTGAACCACCACTATTCTTTGTGTTCTTTAATCGACTTAAGCGTTGCATATATTAAAAGCATATTTTCGACATTTCGGTTGGAAAAAAGCATATAATTGAATCAGAGACTAATCTAAGTTCATTAAAGGAAGGTTTTCAACCAAAAGCTTAAAAAAAGTATAAAGAAGACCATTCTACATGAAAGGCTATTTACCAAAAAACGAGGGTTAGTAAGGAGTTATGTCAAACCCTAAATATAGGTTGGGATTATCACGAGGTTTTCACAGATCACCATAAGAGGAAACTCTGAGACCAAATATCTCTCCAACGGAAAAGTTTTTTTCAACACGTGTATTCCCCCCTTGATGTATGCCTATAAATACTTGTATCAAGAGGCGGTGGTTCAATTGAAAGGTTGACCAAAGTTTTATTTTCTAAAATACTTGTGGTCTATCCGAATCGATCTTAAGAGCTCAAACTTATTATCGATAAAATGTCTTTGAACTTCCCATGTTCTCGGTGGAGAACTATGATTTTGGAGATTGAGAATCAGGCACACTATATTCTAAACTAAAGACACACTATACGGTCTCTGAAGGCAATTGATTTGGTGTGAATGGGAGAAAATGACGATCAGAAAGGAATTTCCTAAGTCGATGACCAACCGACTCTGAGGAAAAGAGACTATATGGGACACACTATACAAAGACGGTACAATTGATGATGGTGTGATGCGAATGATCTCTCCAAGATCTGCAAAAGAAATTTGGGATACATTATCATAATGGAAAACAATCTTATCAAGGAAAACAAACTTTGGATTGAAAATTGGAAAGTTTTGATAGTTTTGAAATGGATGAAGGTGAATCTATAGACAAATTGGACGTCGATTCACTAGTATTATGAATGATCTAAATGCACTTGGAAAGAAATATCCACAAAGAGAAGTTGCATTGAAAATTCTTAGAGGTCTTTCTAAGAAATGGGATATACATGCAGTGGTGATTGAAAACACCAAAAACATTAATTCAATGCAATATCAACAAGTCTTCTCTGAGCTGAAAGCCTATGAGTTTGTAATTGATAAGAAATCCAAAAAGGCTGACAGCAAAGATGATTCATCATCTAGTAAGAATGTGGCTTTTAAGGCAAAAAATAAAACCTGTAAAACTAGAGAGTCTGAGAACTCCCTTGCTAAAAATCAGGATGAGCTTGAGGATAAGCTAGCACTGATGGCTAGGAGGTTTGAAAGACTTAATAGTTGATATGAAAAAATACAAAAACTATTACAGGAATCACAGGTACCAGAAGAAACCTGAGGACAGATCAACTGAGAAGAAGAAGGACCTGAAAGCTGAGGGATCTTCATCCAAAAGGAAGGACTCCACGTCCAAAGAAGAAAGTGATCAGGATGATGATGC